>CM061911.1:0-16355 GCA_030998225.1 Diplolepis rosae | reverse complement strand
TAATTTGGGGTGATATTTAATTTTTGTTTAAAAGATGTTTGGGTTTTGGCCCAAAATGTTTGGGTTTTGGCCCAAAATGTTTGGGTTTTGGCCCAAAATGTTTGGTTTTTGATGATTTTGGGGTGGGGGACTGATTTTTTTTATAAATATTATTAGAAAGAAAAAAAAAAAAAAAAAAAATAAAAATATATTATAATAAAATAAAATAATTAATAAAAATAATATTTACCCTAAATATTATTAAATTGGGCCTAATTTATTATCTAGAATGAAATGATATGGGGGGTATGTATAAAAAATTTATTGGATTGAATATAAAAAATAATGATAAGAATTTTTCTTATTATTAAAATTAAATATATTTGATTTATAAATGTTAATTCATTTTATAATTAAATTATATTTATATATTTATATATTATATTAATTTTATTAATATATAATATAATTTATATAACAATAAATATATATATATATATATATATATATTATATTAATTTTATTAATATATAATATAATTTATATAACAATAAATATATATATATATATATATATATTATATTAATTTTATTAATATATAATATAATTTATATAACAATAAATATATATATATATATATATATATATATTATATTAATTTTATTAATATATAATATAATTTATATAACAATAAATATATATATATATATATATATATATATATTTATGATTATATGAATATATGAATAGTTTATTTAAATTATTATATTTTAGTTAATATTATAATAATAATATAACATATTATTATAGAATTATAATTTAATATAAATATAATAAATAATGAAATTTAAAAAATTTTATAAAAATTATAAAATTAATTTTTGTTTATTATTAATTTATAAATTTAAAATAATATATAAATTTTAGTTTAAATATATATTAAATAAATAATATTTATTTTAATAATTAAAATTAGTTATTAAAGAAATTTATAACTTGTAAAATTTATTAATTATAAATTAAAATAAGTGCCAGCAATAGCGGTTAAACTTATTATATAAAATTAATTTATTTAATTAATAATTAAATTTATAATGTATTAATTTAAATATATAAATTATTAATATTTGGTTAAATATAATTAATATTATATATATTTAATTAATATAATTTTATTGACATTTATTAAATTTAATTTGAAACTAGGATTAGATACCCTATTATATAGATGTAAATTTATTATATTAATTTAGTAAATTTAGTAATGAAATTAAATTAATTTGACAGTATTTTAATTTATTTAGAGGAATTTGTTATTTAATTTGAAAGTACTCGATAAGATTTACTTATAATATAATATTTATGTATATTCGTTTAAAAAAAATTTTTTTAGGATATTAATTTTTAAAATTTTAAATTATAAAAATAATTCAGATAAATATGTAATTAATTTATAAGAATTTAATGAATTACAATAAATTGATTTTATGGAATAATTAATTTTAATAATATTTATAAAATTGGATTTAAATGTAAATTAAATAAATTAATTTAATTGATTTTAAATATAAAATATGTACAAATTGCCCGTCAATTTAGTTTTAATTTAATAATTTAATTATTAATAAGTTGAATTAAAATTAAATAAGTCGTAACAAAGTAAAGATATTGGAAAATGTTTTTAGAATTAATAAAATTAAATATATTATATAGTATTTTTATAAAAAATAAATTTATTTAAATTAATATTAATTAATTAAAGTATAAGTAATATAAATAAAATTATTTTTAATTATATATTTAATAGTATTGTAAAAGGTAATATTTAATAAATATATATATATATATATATATATATATATATATATTAATTTTATTGTGAAGAAAGATTAATTAATTTTTACTACCTTTTGTATCAGGGTTAATTAAAAATTTTTAATTAATATTAAATATTTCGAAATTAATTGAGTTAAAGTTTAATTTTAGTTAATGTATTATAATTATTAATAATTAAATTTTAGAGATTAAATGTCATTCGTAATTAATAATATCTAATTTTTTAAGAAATGAATTTAATTCATAAGGTTATTAATTTATAAAAATATTATTTTTTTTATAGATAGATAATTTTAAATATTTTATGGGATTAGCTTTAAAATAATATATTATAAATAAATTTAATAAGTTTTTTTAAATATAAATTAAAATTTTAATTTTTTGAAAGTTTATAATAATTTAAATTAATAAAATTTAATTTTAATTATTTTATTAATGATATTTTAATTATTTTATTAAAATTTAAATTCTAATAATATAAATTTAAAAATAATGATTAAATTAGTAAAGTATTTTATGTTAATTTATTAATAATAAATGAAATATTAAGTTAATGAATTAGGCAAAATTTTATATTTACCTGTTTATTAAAAACATGTCTTTAAGGTATAAATTTAAAGTCTAATCTGCTCAATGAAATAATTAAATAGCTGCAGTATCTTAACTGTACAAAGGTAGCATAATCATTTGTTTTTTAATTGAAAAATTGTATGAAAGATTGGATAAAATATATACTATATTAATTTAATTAAATTTTAAATTTTATTTTTAAGTAAAAAATCTTAAATTTGTTTATTAGACGATAAGACCCTATAGAACTTTATATTTATTAATTTATTTAGATTAATTTATTAGTATATAATTTATAATAATATTATATTGGGGGTATAAAAAAATTTTTAAATTTTTTTATTAATTTTAACATATATAAATGAATATAATTAAAAAGAGTGTTAAATTTAAATTATTAGAATAAGTTACCTTAGGGATAACAGCGTAATTATTTTAGAAAGATCTTATTGATAAAATAGATTGCGACCTCGATGTTGAATTAAGATAAATATTAAAAGTAGAAATTTATTAATTAAGTCTGTTCGACTTTTAAAATCTTACATGATTTGAGTTAAAATCGGTGTGAGCCAGATTGGTTTTTATCTATAAAAATAATTTTAAATATTTGTACGAAAGGACTTTATTTAATAAATAATTAAAATTAATTTATTATAATGAATTTTATTAATTAATAATAAATAATAAAATGAAAATTTTGTTGTTTTATTTAAAATAATTTATATATAATGGGAAAATAAGGGATAAAATTAACATATAATATAAATATTAATTTAATATATTATCTCATTTTATAAAAATTAATGGATTAATTAAATAATATAAAAAGTAAAATAAAGTTAAAATTTGACCAAGTATAATAAATGGAGTTTCTACAGGATTTATCCCAATTCATGTTAATAGGATTATAATATTAATAAATAATCAAAATGTAATTTTATTTATTAGATAAAAATTAGATGATTGTATCTGATTAAGGGTATAAATTGGTAAAATTAAAATAATTAATACTGATAATATTAATGCAATTACTCCCCCCAATTTATTTGGGATTGATCGTAAAATTGCATAAGCAAATAAAAAATATCATTCTGGTTGGATATGAATTGGGGTAATTATTGGGTTTGAAATGTTAAAATTTTCTGGGTCACTTATAATATAAGGGTATAATAAACATATAATTAATAGTATAAAAATTATAATTAAAAATCCTATGATATCTTTAATTGTAAAATAAATATGAAATGGAATTTTATAAAAATTTCTATTTAGACCAATTGGGTTATTTGATCCAGTTTTATGTAGAGTTATTAAGTGAATTATTACAATTAAAGTAATAATTAAGGGTAAAATGAAGTGAAGGGAATAAAATCGATTTAAAGTGGCATTATTAATACTAAATCCTCCTCAGATTCATTCTACAATTATATTTCCAATAAATGGAATAGCGGATATTAAGTTAGTAATTACTGTAGCTCCTCAGTATGATATTTGTCCCCATGGAAGGATATATCCCAAAAAAGCTGTTGCTATAGTTAGTAAAAAAATTAATGATCCTGAAATTCAGGTTAATTTTAATATATACGAGTTATAATAAATTCCTCGACTAATATGTATAAATAAAGAAAAAAAGAAAAAAGAAGCTCCATTTATATGAATTAATCGTATGATTCATCCGTAATTAATATCATGTATTATATGAATAACCCTATTGAATGCTAATTCAATATGGGGAGTGTAATGTATTGAAAGAAAGAATCCTGAAATAATTTGAATTATTAAAATTATTCCTAAAATTGAACCAAAATTCCATATAATATTAATATTTAATGGGGTTGGTAAATTTATAATTGATTTTTTAATTAGATTAATATTATTATTATAAAATTTAATTTTCATTTAATTTTTACAAAATAATAAAATTTTTATTCATTTAATCTCCAAAATTAATATTCTTTATAAATTATATTTTGATAATAATTTTCGTAAAGATTTAGGTTTAGATGAAAAGATTAATTTAACAATAATAATTAATGAGTAAAGTAAATATATTATTCTAAATATTGTTAAAATATTAAATTTTAAATAGATTAATTTAATATTATTATTATTAGTTTTTATATTATTAATTAATGGATTTATTTCTATAATTGAATTATTGACAAATAAGAATAAATTAATTAAATTTAATTTATAAATAAATAATATTATAATAATTATAATTAAAATAATTTTATAAAAATATATTAATATTATATTATTATTAAAAATTATTTTATTATTAATAGCAAATCTATTAAAATATAAAAATAAAATTAGTAGCCCTCCAACAATAATTAAATAAGTTATTATTGAGTATAAGTGATTTTTATTAAATAAATTTAAATTAGAAGTAATTAAAATAGAATATAATAATAAGATTCTTCCTATAAATAAAGGATGTATATTTTTTAAGTATGAAGGAATTAATAAAATTATTATTGTTATAATAATTATTAATATTATAAAATAATTATTAAAATATATTCAATTTATTTTCATTTTTATTGTGAGGGATGTTATTAATTATTGTTAGTAGTTATAAAATTTTTATTTAATTTTAATTTACAAAATTAATGTTTTTATTTAAACTATATAACTTTTGTTAAATTTGATAATTTATATTATATATATATATATTATTACTTGTTTTATATTTACTTGTATTTATAATTATTTATTAATAAGTTTAATAGTGTTGGAACTAATAATAATAAGTTTAATATTAATTTTATATTTTTATATATTAATTTTAAATTTTGAATATATATTGTTATATTTTTTATTGTTTGTTGTATGTGAAGGTGTGTTAGGTTTAACTTTATTAGTTTTATTTATTCGGTTTAAAGGTATAGATAAATTTAAAATAATAAATTTAATTTTATGATAATTATTTTTCTTATAATTTTTTTTATATTTTTAATAAATTTTTTATTTAAATTTAATAAGTTTATTATAATTATAATAATGTTTTTAATTTTTTATTTGTATATATTATTTAATTATTTTTATATAAATATAATTTTAATTTATTGAGGATTCTATTTGGATTATTATTCATATTATTTAATTTTATTAACTTTATGAATTATAAGTTTAATATTTATATATTCATTAAATTATAATTTTAAAAAATTTTATATAATTAATATATTAATTATATTAATTTCTTTAATTTTAACTTTTTTAGTAATTAATTATTTTTTATTATATATTTTTTATGAAATTAGAATTATTCCTATTTTATTATTAATCATTGGATGGGGGGGTCAATATGAGCGGGTTGAGGCTGGAATTTATATATTATTTTATACATTATTTTTTTCTTTACCTTTAATAATTATTTTAATTTATTTATATAATTTAGTTGAAAGGCTTGATATAATTATTTTAATGAATATAAATTTAATTGATAATATTTATATATATATATTTATATTATTATCTTTTTTAGTAAAAATTCCTATATTTTTATTACATTTATGGTTACCTAAAGCTCATGTAGAGGCTCCTATTACAGGGTCTATAATTTTAGCTGGAATTATATTAAAATTAGGGGGGTATGGTATATTACGGTTTATATTAATAATAGAAAAATTTTGTTTAATAAATAATTATTTAATTATAAGGTTAAGGTTAATTGGCTCATTATTAATTTCTTTATTATGTTTATGTCAAGTTGATATAAAAATATTAGTAGCTTATTCATCTGTAATTCATATGGGGGTAATGGTAGGTAGTATTATAACTATGAGATTTATAGGTTATATAAGAAGTTTAATTATAATAATTAGACATGGGCTATGTTCATCTGGTTTATTTTGTTTAGTAAATATATATTATGAACGAGTTTATAGACGAAGTATATTTATTAATAAAGGGATAATAAATATTGTACCTTCATTAAGGTTGATATGATTTATAATAAGAATTTTTAATATAGCAGCTCCTCCATCTTTAAATTTATTTAGGGAAATTATAATAATTAGAAGTATTATGATATATAGATCTATTTATTTAATTATTTTAATATTTTTATTATTTTTTAGAGTTGTTTATATAATATATTTTTATAGATCTATTCAACATGGGGGGGTGTATAATAATTTAAATAAATTTGTTGTGATTAATATTTGAGAGTATATAATATTGTTATTACATTTATTACCATTAATTTATTTAATTTTATTTTTTTAATATTTAAATAGTTTAATAAAAATATTGATTTGTGGGATCAGAGTTATAATTTTAATTATTTTAAGTAATTTTATATAATTTGTATTTATTTCAATTATTTATTTTAGGGGTAGTGACATTTTTATTAAGATTTTTATTAATTTTATATAAAAAAGTTATTTTAATTGAATGAGGGCTATTTTATTTAAAATCAATAGATTTAATAATAATTATTTATATTGATTGGATAATAATAATGTTTTTAAGGGTTATTTTTTTAATTTCTTCTATGGTAGTGATGTATAGTAAAGAGTATATAATTGGAGATTTAAATAATAGATATTTTATTGTTATTTTAATTTTATTTGTTATATCAATAATATTTTTAATTATTAGTCCAAGTATATTTAGAGTAATTTTAGGATGGGATGGGTTAGGATTGGTTTCTTATTGTTTAATTATTTATTATCAAAATATTAATTCATTTAATTCTGGAATATTAACTTTGTTAATAAATCGAGTTGGTGATGTAATGTTATTAATAATAATTTTTTTTGATGAATTTTGGAGGATGAAATTTATTGGTATATAGTTTTAATAGGAAAGTATTTATATTAATATATTTAGTTATAGTTATTACTAAAAGGGCTCAAATTCCTTTTTCAATATGATTACCAGCTGCTATAGCTGCTCCAACTCCTGTTTCATCTTTAGTTCATTCTTCAACTTTAGTTACAGCAGGGATTTATTTATTAATTCGTTATAATAATTTATTTTTATTAAATAAATTTAATTATATTATTATGTTTTTAGGGGGGATAACTATATTAATTTCAAGTTTTAATTCTTTATTTGAATTTGATATTAAAAAAATTATTGCTTTTTCTACACTAAGACAATTGGGATTGATAATAATAATAATTTCATTTAAATTAAAATATTATGTTTTTTTTCATTTAATTTCTCATGCTATATTTAAATGTTTATTATTTATATGTTCTGGTGTAATTATTCATTTAATAAATGGATGTCAAGATATTCGTTTTATAGGTGGATTAAGAGTAGAGGCCCCTTTAGTAGTTATATATTTTAATTTTTCAAATTTTTCTTTATGTGGAGTTCCATTTTTATCTGGGTTTTATTCTAAGGATTTATTATATGAAATAATTTTAAATTATGAATTAAATTTATATATTTATTATATAATATATTTTTGTATTGGGTTAACAGTGGGGTATACATTGCGTTTATTATATTATTCTGTTTTAAATTTAAATAATTATTTTATAGTATCTATAAAAATTGATAATTTATTGATAAGTTTATCAATATTATTATTATTTTTTTTTAGATTAATTTATGGAAATTTAATTAATTGAGTATTATTTTCTAATTTATCTTTAAGTTTATTAAATTATAAAATTAAGTTTATTTTGTTTAAAATAATATTGTTTGGAGTGGGGGGGAGGTTGATATTAATTTTATTTAATTATTATATAAAATTTAATTTTATGGTTTATTTATTTAATAATTTTTTTTACTTAAATTTGATTTAATATTTAATTTTAAAATTATTAACTTAGGAAGAATATTTATTAAATTGAATGAAATTTTATGGAATGAAATTTATACTAAATTAATAATTATTTTTTTTATAAAAAATATTTTTAAGTTTAATTAATTCTTATAAAAATATATTTATTATAATAATTATAATATTTATAAATTTATTTTTGTTTTTATATTTATTAATTTATTTAAATAGTTTAATATAAAACATAATATTGAAGATATTAAAATGATTTTTAATCTTTAAATAAATTAGTTTTATTTATTTAAAAATAAATTTAAATTATTTTTATAATGAAATTATAATGTTTTATATTAAACTATTTAAATAAGAAATAAAAATGAATTTAAATCATTTATTAATTAAGTTAGAAGCTTATTAATTTTATTATTTCTTAAGTTTTAGAATTAATTGGAATATTAATTCATTAAAATTATTAACAATAATTTACCTCTTTTTGGTTTCAATTAATTTATTAAATTTTTGAATAGATTAGTTAAAATCATATATTTAAGTCGAAATTAAATTCTAAATTTTTTTTAGATTTATTCAAAAATTTATTAGATAAATTATTTTTTTTAATAATTTTTAAATGCAATTTAAATGTTATTTTGTTATTTTAACTATTATCCAATTTATTATCCAATTTATTATCCAATTTATTATTTAATTTATTATTTAATTTATTATTTAATTTATTATTTAATTTATTATTTAATTTATTATTTAATTTATTATTTAATTTATTATTTAATTTATTATTATTATTAATTTAATCATTTAAGTGACCCTTCTTTTCATTCATAATAAAGCCCAATACATAAAATTATTATTACTACAATAAAAGATAAGTTAATTTTTATTATAGAAAAACTTTTAATAATTGGGAAAATTAAAGAGATTTCAATATCAAAAATTAGAAAAATAATACTAATTAGATAGAATTGAATTGAAAAGGGTAAACGTAGTATTGAGATATTATCAAAACCACATTCGAATGAAGTAAGTTTATTACGGTTTTTTTTTTTTTTTTTTGATAAAATGAAATTAATAGATAAAATTAAAGTTCTAAGTAGTAAAAATATTATAATAATTATTGAGTAAATTATAATTTTTTATATTAAATTTAATTTAAATTATTTTATTGGAAATAAAAAGTAATATTTTATACTATATAAAAATTTTAATAATTTCATCAATAAATTATTGAGTATACAATAATTCAAATTAGGTCAATAAAATGTCAATATCATGATGAAGCTTCAAATCCGAAATGGTGGTATCTTGATAGATGGTTATTAATTATTCGTATTAATGAAATTATTAAAAATAGAGTTCCAATAATTACATGTAATCCATGGAATCCTGTTGTTATGAAAAATAATGATCCATAAATTGAATCATTAATTGAAAATGTTGAATTATAATATTCATAAATTTGAATAATTGAGAAAATTATTCCTATAATAATTGTAATTATTAAAATAATAATTGATTTTATTTTTTTTTTTTTTATTAGGTAGTAATGTCTTAGGGTAATTGTAATTCTTGAGGATAATAAAATGATTGTATTTAATAAAGGAATTTCATATGGGTTAAATTGATGAATATTTTTTGGTGGTCATATATTACCAATTTCGATATTTGGGGATAGGGATGAATTTAAGTATCTTCAAAAAAATGATATAAAAAATAGTAATTCTGAGATAATAAATAATATTATACTTAATTTTAATCTTTTGTAAATTATATTAGAGTGTAATCCTTGAAATGTTCTTTCTCGAATAATATCTCGTCATCATTGATATGAGCATATAATAATTCTTAATGTACCAATTGATATTAAGGATATTTTGTAATAATTGAATATATTAATTGTTCCAATTATTGTAATAAATAATCTAAATGATGTAAGTATTGGTCAGGGTCTTATTGTAACTAAGTGGCATGGATGGTTATAAAAATATTTTTTCATGTTAATTTTAAATAATTTTAATTTGTTTCAATTAAATATAGTGATCTAAGAATTGAAAAAATATATGCTTGGATAAATGATACAGCTAGTTCTAAAATAACTAAAATTGATTGGATTAAAATTATTATAATAATTAAATTTAAGTTTAAGTTTGTTATTGTTTGTCTAATTAAAGTTATTAGTAAATGTCCGGCAATAATATTTGCTCTTAATCGAATAGCTAAAGTTAATGGTCGAATTAAATTTCTTACTCTTTCAATGATTACTATAAATGGTATTAATATAAATGGGGTTCCTTGAGGTGTTAAATGAATAAATATGTTATATGAATTTTTAGTTCAACCGAAAATTATAAATCTAATTCATATAGTTAATGATAATGAGATTGATATAGATAGGTGTCTTGTTGTATTGAAAATATATGGAAATAATCTGATAAAATTGTTTAATAAAATTAATATAAATAATGAATTTAATATTAGAATATTAAAATAATTATTTAATTTATTTAATGAATTTTTTATTTCTTTAGATAAATTAATTAAAATAAAGTTTCATAAATAATTGTATTTTGATGGAGTTATTCAATAAAGATTGGGTAAAAATATTATGAAATATAATATTCTGATTCAATTTAAAGTTCTTATTGAATTTGTAGATGGGTCAAAGATTGAAAATAGATTTGTTATCATATAATTTTTATATTTTTATTTAATTTATTAATTTTATTATTTGACGGTAATTTAATTTTAAAATAGTATATTGATAAAAATGTTATAATTAAATTTAAAATAAAATAAATTATTAAAATTAATCAATTTATAGGTTTTATTTGAGGGATAAAAAAATATTAATTTTTATTAATTATTTTAATATGACATATTAATGTTATATTTTAACTAATTTTTTATAAATAGATTATTAATCATTTAATAAAATTAAAGTAAATTAATATATTTAATGAAATTGGTAGAAATGATTTTCAAATTATTATTATTATTTGATCATATCGTATTCGGGGGAATGAAGCTCGTATTCAAATAATAAAAAAAATAGTGTATAATAATTTTACTTGGTATCAAATTGTTCTATTATTATCATTTATTCAAAAAAATATTATTCATAAGTTTCTTATAAAAATAATTATTCCATATTCTGCTAGGAAGATTAGTGCAAATCTTCCACTTATATATTCTGTGTTAAATCCTGATACTAATTCTGATTCTCCTTCAGCTAAATCAAAAGGTGTACGGTTTAATTCTGCAATTAGTGAATAAAAAAATAAATATGAGGTGATAGGTAAATAAAATGTAAAGGGTATTCTTTGATGTTCATGTAAGTCTAGGATATTAAATCTTTCAGTTAATATTAAATTTATTATTATAAAAAGGATTATTCTTACTTCATATGAAATTGTTTGAGCAATTGATCGAATTGATCCTAATATTGAATATATTGAATTTGAAGATCATCCTATAATTATTATTGGATATACATTTATTCTTAATAAACAAATTATAAATAAAATATTTAGTTTAGAATTTAAAATATAAAAATTTGGAGAATTTATTCATATAATTAATATTAATAAAATTCTTATAATTGGTCTAATTATATATATAATGTAATTTAAATTTTTTAAAAGGATATTTTCTTTTAAAAATAATTTAATTGCGTCTCTAAAAGGTTGAATTAATCCAATTATAGCAATTTTATTTGGTCCTTTTCGATCTTGTATATATCTAAGAATTTTTCGTTCTATTAATGTAATAAAGGCAATTCTTATTAAGATTAGAATTAATTGGATTAAATTTAAAATTAAATAATTTATTATATAATATTTTATTTTTAATAAAAATTATAAAATTTTATATATGAATTTTAAATTCATTGCACTAATCTGCCATATTAAATATAATTTATAATATTTAAATTATTTATTTAATTTTGAAGATTAATAGTTTATAGTAACTTAAAATTATAAAAATAAGTTAATTTTAAACTTTTAGATTCATAATCTAATAATAGAATTTTATTTCTTTTTTATATTATATTTAATTATATATATATATATATATATATAATAAATATTATTTATTTCTTAAAATATCAAAAATTTTAGTGCAAAAACACTTATATATATATATATATATATATATATATATATATATTACATTAAATAACTTAATTTAAAGTAATGATTTTTTAAATCATATATAGTATAATTTTTTACTTTTAATGAGTATTATTAATATAAATTTAAATTATATATAATTAATTTCTAAAATTAATACACTTTTCTGTCATAATAATTAATGATAGTAAATTTATTTTACTTAATTTATTACATCAAAATAATCCTTTAGTCAGGCATATCATTAATTATAAGTAAATTATTCAATAAATAAATATTAAATAAGTTATAGTATTAATTAATAAAATTTTTATTTTAAAATTTATTTTTAATTTAATTATTATATTATTATATAAATTAATATTGAAAAATATTATTGATGGAATTATTATTTTTATATAAAAATATATTATTATTATAGAAGTTAAAATTATAATGTAAGTTAATAATAATATTTTATATCTTGTGAATAAATAAATTGAATATAATTTGATAAAAAATCCTGTTAATGGGGGTATTCCTATTAAATTTAATATATTAATAAAAAAAATTATTATAAAAATTTTATTATTGTATATTATGTATAATTCATTTAGATAAAAAATTTTAAATTTTATTAATAAAAAAATTAAATTTATTAAGATACATGAGTAAATTATGAAATAATAAATTCATATTTTTAATTTAATAAATATATTAATTAATATTCATCTTATATGATTTATTGAAGAAAATCTTAAAATTAATCGTAGTGAATTGAAATTGTAAATGATTGATAAGGTTATTAAAGAATTTAAAATGATTATAATATATATAAAATAATTTATTTTTAATATTTTTATAAATAAGTTATTTATTAAATAAAATGGTAAGATTTTTTGAATTGTTATTAAAATTAAACAATTTAGTCAATTTAGTTTATTGATAATATTGATATATCATATATAAAATGGGAAGTATCCAATTTTTATAAATAATATTAGTATAGTAAAATTGTTAATTAATAAATTGTTTAATATTAAGTGTATATTAAAATAAAAAAATAATATTATTGAGGATCTAAATCTTTGAATTAAAAAGTATTTTATTGATGAGTCATTATAAAATTTATTAAAAAATAATATTATTGGAATAAATGATATTATATTAATTTCAATTGATATTCAAAAAAATAAAATTGAGGTAGTATTAATACCTAGTATAACTCTTATTATTATTAAGGAGTAAAATATAATTGAATTAAAATTTATTTTTATTAGTAATAGAATATATTTTTTATATTCTTAAATAAATTTACAATTTATTACTTAAATCAGACATATTACTTTTTATTAAATTAAATTTTTAGTTTATTAAATAAAATAATTCATTTACAATGAATTGAATAAAATTTATTTTAAAAATTTTATTAAATGGTTTTATTCAACTAATCATAAGGATATTGGTGTATTATATTTTATATTTGGTATTTGGTGTGGAATGGTTGGGGCAGCTTTAAGAATAATTATTCGTATTGAGTTAGGAATAACAGGGCAGTTAATTGGTAATGATCAAATTTATAATTCTATTGTTACTTCTCATGCTTTTATTATAATTTTTTTTATAGTTATGCCTTTAATATTAGGGGGATTTGGTAATTATTTAATTCCATTAATATTATCTTCTCCAGATATATCTTTTCCTCGATTAAATAATATAAGATTTTGATTATTAGTTCCTTCTTTTATTTTGTTAATTATAAGTATATTTATTGATCAAGGAGCAGGTACAGGGTGAACTGTTTATCCTCCATTATCATTAAATATTGGGCATGAAGGGGTTTCTGTTGATTTAGTAATTTTTTCATTACATTTAAGTGGGATTTCATCAATTTTAGGTTCAATTAATTTTATTACTACAATTTTAAATATACGTCCTGTAATAATAAGAATAGAAAAAATTACTTTATTTTCTTGATCAATTTTATTAACTACTATTTTATTATTATTGTCTTTACCTGTTTTAGCTGGGGGTATTACTATATTATTATTTGATCGTAATTTAAATACTTCTTTCTTTGATCCTATAGGGGGCGGGGATCCAGTTTTATATCAACATTTATTTTGATTTTTTGGTCATCCAGAAGTTTATATTTTAATTTTGCCAGGATTTGGTATAATTTCTCATATAATTTATTCTGAATGTGGTAAAAAATTTACTTTTGGTTCATTAGGTATGATATATGCTATAATTTCAATTGGTATATTAGGGTTTATTGTATGAGGACATCATATATTTACTGTTGGTATAGATATTGATACACGGGCTTATTATACATCAGTTACTATAATTATTGCTGTTCCTACAGGTATTAAAATTTTTAGGTGATTGGCTACTATATATGGAGCAAAAATTGATTATAATTTGACTATAATTTGATCATTAGGATTTATTTTTTTATTTTCTTTAGGAGGATTAACAGGAGTTTTATTATCTAATTCATCCATTGATATTATTTTACATGATACATATTATGTTGTTGCTCATTTTCATTATGTTTTATCTATAGGAGCAGTTTTTTCTATTATTGGAGGGTTTATTTTTTGATATCCTTTATTTACTGGGTTAGTTATAAATTTAAATTTATTAAAAGTTCAGTTTTATTTAATATTTATAGGAGTTAATTTAACATTTTTTCCTCAACATTTTTTAGGGTTAGGGGGTATACCTCGTCGTTATTCTGATTATCCTGATATATATTTATTTTGAAATATTGTTTCTTCTATTGGTTCAATAATTTCAATTATAAGAATTTTATTAATAGTTTATATTTTTTGGGAAAGGTTTTGTGTTAAGCGTTTAATTTTATTTAAATGTTATTTAAGGTCATCAATTGAATGATTAAATAATTATCCTCCTTTATGTCATTCTTATGATGAAATATCTTTAATTAGTATTGTATTAGATTAATATATATATATATATATATATATATATATATATAAATAAATGTGTAATTGATTTTATATAAATCTTCAAGATTCTGGGTCTCCTATAATGGAATTATTAATTAAATTTCATGATTATTTATTATTAATTGATTTAATGATTTTAGTTATAATTTTTTATTTGATTTTAAAAGTTTTATTAAATAGGTATATTAATTTATTTTTAAAAAATCAGTCAATTGAGATTATTTGGACAGTTTTTCCTATAATTATTTTAATTTTATTAGCATTACCATCTTTAAAGATTTTGTATTTAATAGATGAAATGTATATTCCTCTAATATCTGTTAAATGTTTAGGTCATCAGTGGTATTGAAGTTATGAATATTCTGATTTTATAAATTTAAATTTTGATTCTTATATAAATAAAGATTTATTAAATATAAGATTTCGTTTATTAGATGTTGACAATAATTTAGTTTTGCCTATAAATGTACAAATTCGTTTATTAGTAAGTTCTGTAGATGTAATTCATTCTTTTACTGTTCCTTCTTTAGGGTTTAAAGTTGATGCAATTCCTGGTCGTATTAATCAAGTTAATTTATATATTAATCGTCCAGGTTTATTTTATGGGCAATGTTCAGAGCTTTGTGGGACTAATCATAGGTTTATACCTATTGTTATTGAATCAACAAATTTAGATAATTTTATTAATTGAATTAATTATATAATTTTAATTTAGTTATTTATAAAATTTTAATTTAAAAGTTTTATAGTTTATTATTAAAAACATTAAATTGCAAATTTAAAAA
This sequence comes from Diplolepis rosae, assembly GCA_030998225.1. Taxonomy (NCBI): domain Eukaryota; kingdom Metazoa; phylum Arthropoda; class Insecta; order Hymenoptera; family Diplolepididae; genus Diplolepis; species Diplolepis rosae. The sequence goes on along the minus strand of CM061911.1, from coordinate 337 downwards.
ATTTATAAAATAAATTTAACTATTATTAAATTTTTTAATTTAAAGTTAATGAACTTGATAAAGTAAATATTTTGAAAATATTTTATAGAAATTTAAATTTTCTATTAACTTTATTTAGATGTATTAATTATTATAATAATTTGTTAAATAATTTAATAATTTGTTAAATAATTTAATAATTTGTTAAATAATTTAATAGTTTTTTATTAATTTATTTTTTTTTATTGAATTATTTTTTTTTATTGAATTAGTTTTTTATTTATAATAATTTAGTTTTTTATTTATAATAATTTAGTTTTTTATTTATAATAATTTAGTTTTTTATTTATAATAATTT